>CM067579.1:11110922-11143124 GCA_034336665.1 Luscinia megarhynchos
GCCATGCATTGCAGCCCGGCGCGCTTCCGGGCGGTCCGTGCGGAGGAGAAGCGCGGCCGGGGCAAGAGCGGCCGGAGCCGCGCTCGGTGAGTCCCGGCAGGATCGCGGTCCTGCCCGCCCCTGCCTGGTTCTTGCTTCTTCCTCGGCGCCCCCGCCCCGATTCCCACCTCCCGCCGCCTGCCCCCTCCTCAATCCCTCCCAGCTGCCCTGTCCTGTCCCCCTTCCCCCTCTGCCTCTCCACTCCCCCCGCACCCCCTTTCCTCCGCCGCTCTCTCCACTTCTTTCCCTCCTGCCTGTGTCCCCTATGGGCCCACCCCACCGCACCGCCCCTCCCGCACTCTGTGTCCTCCCGTCCTGTCCCCGCACTGCCCTGCTCACCCCCTGCGCCCTGTCCTGCCTCCCCCGGCTCCGGTGTGTGCACCTGGTGGGGGTCCCTCGGGCAGGGGTGGGAGACAGCTCCGCACCCTGCACCCAAACCAGCGGGGTCGCAGGGTGTTGTGAGAACAGCCCAGCACTGGCACCCCCACCCCGCGGTGACACGGCTCTGTCCCGCAGGGGGACGGCAAAGCCAGACAGCCACACGAGCTGACACACGGGGCGGAGATGGATCGTGGAGTCACTGTGGAGAACCCCTCACGCCAGTGTCAACATCCCACGGGAGCAGTTCCAGCAAAGCTTCATCACGCGCTACCTGATGAGCCCACCATCATCTCCAACCCCGCAGCCGCGCCTCCCGCGGCGCAGAGGGAGCAGGCTGACCCGCGCTAGGCGCCTGGGGCGGCCCGCCATCTCCACAGACACGTCCTGGTCCCCGCCCTACAACCACGCCAGCCTGAGGATGCCCAGCGGGGACTCATCTGCCTCCTTCTACACTGTGACCCTGGACAAGCCCAAGGGGCCAGGAGCAGGGGGCCTGCCAGGCGGTGTGGCTGCTGCAGGTGCTGCTCCTGCTGCCCAAAGTGCTGCTGTGTCATCTCCTAGGGCCCTCCCTCACACCGCGGGGACGTGCTGACCATGGCATGGGCAGGTGACCCCAGGGGACATGGCTGCTGGCCTGGGCACCCTGGCACTGGCAGAGCTGGCACTGGCTGGACTGACTGCCTTTTACTTGTAGGAATTCTGCAGCAAGATGTGCTGGTGATGGGCACCTGCCAGGAGTGGGCCATGGGCTCTGGGAACCCTGAGGATGATGTGTGCCAGGACAGATGTCCCCATGAAGTGACTACACCGAGACAGCAGCTGTGAGCCTGCAGTCCTGCATCGGAGCCCGTCCAGTCTCCTCGTGCTGGGAAACCTCCACCCTGGGAAGGTGTGGGCAGTGCCCACCTGCTCCTGGGTAGGTCTGGATGCTGGCAGCCCCTGTGTGCATGGCACAGGAGGACAGCATGGCAGTGGAGAGGGCCAGGGACGGGCTCCAGCTGGCACAAGGACCCACCTCCCCAGAAGTGAGTCGCGTCCCCTCCCACAGCATCATGGGGGATGCTGCTGGCACCTGGCACCAAACTCCGCCTGGGTCCTGCTCCTCCTCACCATGCTGCCACGGGATAGAGGGTGAGATGGGACAGACAGACAGCCAAAGCATGGCTGGAGTGCTGGGCTGTGCTCCAGAGCACAGGGCACATCTGCCCTGATGGCACAGCAGGGATGTGGGCATTGACATGCCAGCGCCAGGAAACCTCCAGCCCCATTCTCTGTTCCTCTGCCAGGGTTTGTGGGGTGCTGGGCACAACCTCTTTCCCATCTGGGACAAGTGCAGGGGGCTGGCCCAGCTCCAGCAGTGGGGCAGCACTCGGGCACCCTGCTGGGGATGCAGAGCCCAGCATTCACCTTCTGCAGCTGCCTGGGCTTGGAGGAATCGCGGGAGGAGCCTGCTGGCTCTCCCCCAGGGTGCAGGGCCTCCAGGCTGGGCCTTCGCCTGGGGCAGCTGCCATCGACCTGGAACAAGCCCGCGGTTGTGCTAGGGGTCCCCCGCGGATCTGGGGTCCCCCGCGGCTCTGGGGTCCCGGGTTAGGCTGCTGTGCCCGGGCGGCAGCTGCTCCGTGCCTGTGCAGAGCCGCCCTCACTTGAGGCAGGTTTGGGAGGAGTGCCTGCGTTTGCAGATGACTTCAGGGCTGCAAATAAAACCACAGTCCCCTCCTGCCCTGCCAAGGTGTGCTCTTCCCTGCACCCAGCCTTTCTGGGGTTCCTGTGTCCTCCTTGCTTTCCCCGTGGGTGTGTAGGAGGCAGTGCTGAAGCCCAAGCCAGGCGAGCTGTCGCCCTGACTCACGCGGCAGCAGCAGCTCAGGCTGAGCTCTTTGGCTGCCCGGTGCCCCGATGCCAGCCTGGGTGCAGCCGTGCCAGGCTCCATCCAGCAGCGCCAGGCGCTCCCAGCACGGGCTGTTTCCTGCTGGCTGGGGGCTCAGCCCAGCCCTGCCGAGCGGGATGACTGTCCTGTCTGGAAAGGCGTGGTGAGTCTTTGCGAGGGAGGCTGAGGAAGGGCCTGGCAAAGGGAAGTTCCAGCTGGGTGGGCTCTGGGGCAGTGCCCGGGCTGGCTGGGACCCCCAGGAGCCCACACCACTGCTGAGAGCCCACCACTCATGAAATCCCACCCGCTGGGATACGGCTGGGCTGCGTGGCTGTGGCTTGGCAGAGGTTTGGCCCTGTCGGTGCGGGCGGTGGGTGGCCGTGTGCTGGTGGCAGGGAGGCGGGCAGGGCACACCCTCCCGCCGTCCTGCACAAGAGCTCCCTTGTTCTCCCTGCCCTGACCGCGGCCCCGGGGCGGGCAGATCCACCCCTTGTTTGCTTTGGTGTCCCCGCTGCCAGCCCTGCCCTGCGCCCTGCCCGCGGGCCAGCGTCACCACCCGAAGACGCCAGAGGCGGGGCTTGGGGGACACGGAGAGCTGTCCCCGGGCTGTGCGGGGCCTCGGGCACTGGCGGCGACAGCGGCTCGGCGCGAGGGCGCTCTGCAGGGCAGGGGGGCACATCTGCCGGGTGTCACTCTGCCCTGGCTGTGCCACATCTGCCCCCTCTCTGTGCCACATCTCTTGTGTCACTCTGCCCCTCTCTGTGCCACATCAGCCGTGTGTCACTCTGCCCCTCTCTGTGCCACATCTGCCCCTCTCTGTGCCACATCAGCCGTGTGTCCTCTGCCCCTCTCTGGCCACATGCTCCGTGCGCATCAGCCGTGTGCTCTGCCCCTCTCTGGTGCCACATCTGCCCCTCTCAGTACACATCTGCCGTGTGTCACCAGTTTCCCTCTCTGTGCCACATCTGCTCTCTGTGCCACATCTGCCGTGTGTCACTGTTTCCCCTCTCTGTGCCACATCTGCCCCTCTCTGTGCCACATCAGCCGTGTGTCACTGTTTCCTCCTGAGCCACATCTGTCGGGTGTCACTGCTGCCCCTGGCTATGCCACATTTCTTGTGTCACTCTGCCCCTCTCTGTGCCACATCTGGCGGGTGTCACCGCTGCCCTCTCTGTGCCACATCTGCCGGGTGTCACTGTTTCCCCTCTCTGTGCCACATCTGCCGGATGTCACCCCTGCCCCCTCTCTGTGCCACATCTGGCGGGTGTCACTGTTTCCCCTCTCTGTGCCACATCTGCCGGATGTCACCCCTGCCCCTCTCTGTGCCACATCTGGCGGGTGTCACCGCTGCCCCTCTCTCAGCCACATCTGGCGGGGTGTCACCGCTGCCCTGGCTGTGCCCAGCCCCGGGCGGTGGCGATACCACGCACGGGAGCGGCCGGCACTGCCCTGCAGGCAGCCGGGCAATGATTAAGCTGGAGCAGCAGAAAGGGGGCGAGCAGGGAGGCTGCAGGCTGGGCCCCAGAGCTCGCCAGGGCTCTAGTGACCCGGGCAGCTCCGTGCAGAGTCCCCTGGGTGCTGCCTGGCTGCGTTCACCTGTCCCAGTGCCCGGGGGTGAGGGCCCGTGCGCCGTGCCGTGCCGTGCCGTGCCGTGCTGTGCCGTGCCGCTGGCCGTGCCGGGCTGTGCCTGGCGGTGCCGGGCTCCGGCTCATCCCCAGCAGACCTTTGCTTCCTCCCTGAGCTGCCTCCCCGCCCCGCCGTGCCGAAGGTCCCTGCAGCGCCGGGGACGAGTCCCCTGCCAACAGGAAAACACGTTTCCCATCCATGTGTGTCGCTGCTGATTGCAGATCTGCCTTCCCTGAGAGAGACCTTACTGCTCCACTTCCTGAAAGGAGCTATAATGAAGGTGAAAGTTGGTCTTTTTCCCGGCAAGTGACAGGACACGGCCTCAGGCTGTGCCATGCTGTGAGCAAGAAACCTTTCCACTCCCAGTGGTTCTAAAGCCCTGGCACAGGCTGCTCCTGCCCCCTGCTCCTGCCCCTGCCTGCCCTGCCCTGCTGCTCCTGCCCCTGCCCCTGCCCCTGCCCCTGCCCCTGCTCCTGCCCCTGCTCCTGCCCCCTGCCCCTGCTGCTCCCTGCTCCTGCCCCTGCTCCTGTCCCTGCTCCTGCTCCTGCTCCTGCCCTCCTGCTCCTGCCCCTGCTCCTGTCCCTGCTCCTGTCCTCCTGCCCTGCCCCTGCTCCTGTCTGCTCCTGTCCCTGCTCCTGCCCTGCTCCTGCCCCTGCTCCTGCCCCCTGCTGCTCCTGCTCCCTGCCCCCTGCTGCTCCTGCTCCTGCCCTGCTGCCTGCCCCTGTCCCTGCTCCTGCCCCTGCCCCTGCTCCCTGCCCCTGCCCCTGCTGCTCCTGCCCCTATCCCTGCTGCTCCTGCCCTGCCCTGTCCCTGCTGCTCCTGCCCCCTGCCCTCCCTGCTCCTGCTGCTCCCCTGCCCCTGCTCCTGCTGCTCCTGCCCCTGTCCCTGCTGCTCCTGCCCCTGTCCCTGCTGCTCCTGCTCCTGTCCCCTGCTGCTCCTGCCCCTGTCCCTGCTGCTCCTGCCCCTGCTGCTCCTGCCCCTGCCCTGCTGCTCCTGCCCCTGTCCCTGCTGCTCCTGCCCCTGCCCCTGCCCCTGCCCCCTGCTCCTGCCCCTGCTGCTCCTGCTCCTGCCCCCTGCTCCTGCTGCTCCTTCCACCTGCCCCTGCCCCTGCTCCTGCTCCTGCCCCCTGCTCCTGCCCCTGCTCCTCCTGCTCCTGCCCCTGCCCCTGCTCCTGCCCTCCCTGCTCCTGCCCCCTGCCCCCTGCTCCACACAGGGAACCTGTCCTGCCTGTCCTGCCTGTCCTGCCTGTCCTGCCTGTCCTGCCCTGCCTCCGGGATGGGGTTTTTCTCCTCCAGGACCTGGGCTCAGGATCTGTCCCTCTACCAGCCTCCCCTCTTTCAGTCTGCAGCACCCTCCATGCCACAGCTGGGACATTGCTGCTGTGGGACAGAGTCTGGCACTTGTCACCTCCCCTGGGTCAGGCACCTTGGGGTGTCCCCAGCCTGATGCTGAGCATTGCTAACTCCAGCAGCAGAGCCTGCAGCCCCACAGGGAAGGGCAGAGGCAGGTCATGGACTCACCATCCCCAGGCTCCGGGTGGGAGCACCAGCCCACACCTGGGCACAGCCAGCCTGCACCAGCCCCAGCCCTGGACCCCAGCGTGCCCTCCCCCCGTCACAGCTGTCCCCAGAGCCCAGACCTGGGCTGGAGTGCCACGGGGTCTCTGCTGGCCGACATCTGCCCGGATCTCCTTGGCTCTGAAGGGTGGCCCAGGACGTGGAGACTCTGCTGCTGCTGCCAGGTCCAGACAACATCCAAGCCTCTGCCCACGGTGGAGCCCAGAGCTCCTCGGCCTCACAGGGACGGTTCCTTCTGTCACTGAAGCACAGGCTGATGGTTAATGACCATTCCTGGGCTTAGATTTCAGAGGTCTTTGTTGCCCAGGTGCCTGTAACCCAATATCTGGGCTTGGCTTCCCTGCAGCAGATCCAATAGCACCTGCCCCTGAAAGGTGAGCCCCTGCCCACTACCACGACCACGGGCAGCCACAGGGACCTGCCGGCAGCTCAGCCCCCGATGCTGCCCACAGGCCTGCCACAGCCCCCCGGGACAGCACAGCCCTTCTGCCACCAGCCCTGAGGCCCCGGGAAGCATCTCGGGCCAGGTAGGGATGGGGAATTGGGAGGAGGCGGGAGAGGAGAGTCTGTGTGCGCCAAAACACGTGAGGTCACCTCAGGAGCGGAAACGGAGTCTTGGCGGCCTCCAGGGGAAGTTTGCAAATATACTGCAGGGTACCAGACCCCACCTGAGATGAGGCGGGACCCCCTCAGACCCCTCCCCACGAGCCTTTGTGCCCACCCCCTGCTGCCGAGAGCTGTGCCAGCGCAGCCCGGGGCTGGGCAGGAGTGGGGCTGTGCCACTGCCTGGGCACCAAGTGTGCTCTGCAGCCCACGCAGCCACCTCACCCCTGCTCCCCCCAGCCCCAGGCCGCACCCTGAGCAGGCGGCTGAGATCTGGCCAGGCCCTGTTCCCCGCAGAGCTCCCAGCGTGGCACGGGCACAAACACATCCCCAGGGACGCAGGGACACCCCAGTGCAGCGGCAGCATCCTGCTCCTCCCGGCAGGGCTGCTCACGGGGCGGGCAGGCAGCGGGCGGGGATGTCGGGCGGGGATGTCGGGAGGGAATGTCGGGCAGGGATATTGGGCAGGGACGTTGGGCAGGCATATCGGGCAGGGATTTCGGGGCAGGGATGTCGGGAGGGGATGTCGGGAGGGGATGTCGGGCTGGGATGTCGGGAGGGGATGTCGAGCAGGGGATGTCGGGAGGGGATATTGGGCAGGGATATTGGGCGGGGATGTCGGGCTGGGATGTCGGGCAGGGATGTCGGGAGGGATGTCGGGCAGGGATGTCGGGCGGGATGTCGGGCAGGGATGTCGGGCAGGGATATTGGGCAGGGATGTCGGGCAGGGATGTCGGGATGGGATGTCGGGCAGGGATATTGGGCAGGGATGTCGGGAGGGATGTCGGGCAGGGATGTCGGGCAGGGATATTGGGCGGGGATGTCGGGATGGGATGTCGGGCAGGGATGTCGGGCAGGGGATGTCGGGCAGGGATGTCGGGAGGGATGTCGGGCAGGGATGTCGGGCAGGGATATTGGGCAGGGATGTCGGGATGGGATGTCAGGCAGGGATGTCGGGCAGGGATATTGGGCGGGGATGTCGGGCAGGGATGTCGGGCAGGGATGTTGGGCAGGGATGTTGGGCAGGGATGTCGGGCGGGGGATGTCGGGCAGGGATATTGGGCGGGGATGTCGGGCAGGGATGTCGGGCAGGGATGTCGGGCAGGGGATGTCGGGCAGGGATATTGGGCGGGGATGTCGGGCAGGGATGTCGGGCAGGGGATGTCGGGCAGGGGATGTCGGGCGGGGATGTCGGGATGGGATGTCGGGCAGGGATGTCGGGCAGGGATATTGGGCAGGGATGTCGGGCAGGGATGTCGGGATGGGATGTCGGGCAGGGATGTCGGGCGGGGATGTCGGGATGGGATGTCGGGCAGGGGATGTCGGGCAGGGATATTGGGCGGGGATGTCGGGCAGGGATGTCGGGCGGGGATGTCGGGCGGGGATGTCGAGCGGGGATGTCGGGAGGGATATTGGGCAGGGATATTGGGCGGGGATGTCGGGCTGGGATGTCGGGCAGGGATGTCGGGAGGGATGTCGGGCAGGGATGTCGGGAGGGGATGTCGGGCAGGGATGTCGGGCAGGATATTGGGCAGGGATGTCGGGCAGGGATGTCGGGATGGGATGTCGGGCAGGGATGTCGGGCGGGGATGTCGGGATGGGATGTCGGGCAGGGATGTCGGGCAGGGATATTGGGCAGGGATGTCGGGCGGGGATGTCGGGCAGGGATGTCGGGCAGGGATGTCGGGATGGGATGTCGGGCAGGGATGTCGGGCAGGGATATTGGGCAGGGATGTCGGGATGGGATGTCGGGCAGGGATGTCGGGCAGGGATGTCGGGCGGGGATGTCGGGATGGGATGTCGGGCAGGGATGTCGGGCAGGGATATTGGGCAGGGATGTCGGGCGGGGATGTCGGGCAGGGATGTTGGGCAGGGATGTCGGGAGGGGATGTCGGGCTGGGATGTCGGGCGGGGATGTCGGGCAGGGATGTCGGGAGGGGATGTCGGGAGGGGATATTGGGAGAGGATGTCGGGCGGGGATGTCGAGCGGGGATGTCGGGCCGGGATGTCGGGCCGGGATGTCGGGCGGGGATGTCGGGCCGGGATGTCGGGCCGGGATGTCGGGCGGGGATGTCGAGCGGGGATGTCGGGCGGGGATGTCGGGCGGGGATGTCGGGCGGGGATGTCGGGCTGGGATGTCGGGCGGGGATGTCGGGCGGGGATGTCGGGCGGGGATGTCGGGCAGGGATGTCGGGCAGGGATGTCGCGAGGGGATGTCGGGCCGGCCGCGGGCAGGGATGTCGCTGCTCCCGACATCCCCGCACACGGACCGGGCTCACAGGGGTGCTCCCAGCCCTGTGCCCCGTCCCCACCACGGCTCACACCTCCCTCACCCCTCCTCAGCATGTCGCGGGCCGGGGGCAGCCCCCGGGCGGCGGATTCGGGGCCGTGCGCCGGGGCGCACTCGCGCACCCCGAGCCGGGGCAGCCAGCGCGTCGAGTGCATCGTCTGCTACTCCTCCTACGACCTGGGCGTGCGGCTGCCGCGGCGCCTCTACTGCGGCCACACCTTCTGCCAGGCGTGCCTGAAGCGCCTGGACGCCGTCAGCAACGAGCAGCGCTGGATCCCGTGCCCGCAGTGCCGCCAGAACACGCCCACGCCGCGCGGCGGGGTCACCATGCTCGACCTGGACCTGGCCACCTTCCTGGCCGTCAAGGCTGGCAAGGAGCAGCCGCGGGCGGCCGGCAGGGCCCCGCCCGCCAAGGGCCCGGGCAAGGAGCCGCCGGTGACCGAGCAGCCGGAGCCGCCGTGCCCGGAGCCGCCGTGCCCGGAGCCGCTGCCCCGGCGCGGCTGCTGCCGCCCGTGCCTGTGCTGCGGGGTGAGCGCGGCCTTCGACAGCTGAGCCGGGCAGCCGAGCCCGGGCACCGGAGCCGCTGTGCCCGGAGCCGCTGTGCCCGGAGTCACTGTGCCCCGAGCCCTGGCACCGGAGCTGCTGTGCCCGGAGTCACTGTGCCCGGAGTCACTGTGCCCGGAGTCACCGTGCCCCGAGCCCTGGCACTGCTGCTGGGCACCTGTGCCATGCTGCAGACCCGCCTGGGGGCTGTGCTGGCAGCCTTGGAAGGGCTTCAGCCTGGGCAGGGGTTTCCTGTCTGTCCTGTCGGGATTTGGGGTGCAGCAGTGGGAGTGGGGGTGCTGCCACCCCCTCGTCCTGCCCGTCTGCCCTGGGCCAGCTGGCACAGAGGTTCCCCTGTGCATGTGGCTCTGCAGCAAGGAGCTGCTGAGCATCCCCAGGCAGGGGCAGGGCCTGGCACCGCGATGCCATGGGGCACATCCAGCACCTCGAGAGCTCCACGTCTATCCAAGACACTTTTAGTCCTGCTGGGCTGCACATCCTGGTCGTGCTTGTTGGCAATCCTGGCCCGGGGGCAGGCTGGGGGAGAAGTGACCTGCCCTGCTGGATTGCTGTGCCATTTGCATGAGGAATTTTGGCGTTGGGATAGCAGGATGGTTGACATTGAGGATGGCAAGAGTTGTTAGGAAACCTCCAGTGTTTGTGCACATTGCTCTGGTGTGGAAGGAGAGCTGAGCTCACAAAGCTCCTGCTTGGCCTCCAGCTCTGTGGCTCATGCCAGGTTTGGCTTGGCCTGCCTGACCCTTTCCTCACACACAAACCCTGCCACTGTTTTTCAAGTTGTGCCCTGCTGTCTGTATGGCTTTTCTTGCTTTCCCTGCCTGACTCCACACCAGGGTGCAAGGACAAGATCCCAGGCAGCTGGTCTGGGTTAACAGGGGCCAAACTGGAAGTACTGGAGGCACAGAGGGTGATAGTGGAACAGCTCTTGGGCAGGGTTTGGTGTTGCCTGGAACAGCTCCTGTGGTTCTGCCTCAGGGCCCATTTTCTGCATCTATTTTCCGTGTGGTTTATGAGATTTTGCAATACCCCAACACCAGGAGCCCCCTCAGGGCTCACAGGGGACCCCAGCCTGTGCCTCCCTGGGGCTGGCAGGGACCCTGTGTCTCCTGTCCTGGTGCTTGGATGTTCCCTGTGCTGGGGGCCAGGGCTGCAGCCGGAGGACTCCATCAGCCACGGGCAGCACCCACCCCTGCACGGAGCTCATGCACAATTCTGCCACTTGGTGTCACCTGCCATAAAAAAGTCTCAGCCGAGATGTTCCCAGAAGAATAAACCTGGAGTGCCCCAGGCAGACAGAGGTGTGGTATGGTTCAGAAATTCCACGTGAGTCCTGCCTTGGACCTTTAATTGCCTGGGAACATGAAATTAAAGAAATTAAAGCCTTCAAGGAATGGATAAGAGCTGTCACTGAGTCCTGATGCACCTTTCCCTCTGTTGCTCCATTTCTCCCCAAAGACTCCACAGTGGGTGGAGGGAAGAGTGTAGGAAGGGCCCATCCCTCCCGCAGCTCTGTGCTCAGCCCAGCACCTTCGGGTCCCAGCTTTCCCCCAGGGCTGGGGGACTCAGCCACGGCCCTCTGTCCCACGTCCCATCTGGGGGGCTTGGCCCTTGCTTCATCCCTCTGCAAATGTCCCCCTGCTCCCAGCACTCACTGAAGGAGGGGATCATCCCTTCCACCACTCTGGGAATGCTTCTGCCGTGCTGGCTGCACCCCCTTGGGCACCTTGGGCAGAGCCAGGCCAGGGCTGAGCCCTGTGCCCTGGGGGCGCCTCTGCTGGCACAAGCCACCGAGCTGTGCTGGCAGAGCAGCTGCTCAGAGCCTGCCCTGCCCCGTTCCTGGGGAGCCCTGAGCTCAGCAAGAGGCACCGTGGGGAGGGAGCAGGAGGTGTGTGAGTGCTGCTCTGGCTGGAGACAGGGACCTGGGCTCCTCCTGCCCGGGCTCTGGTCCCCATGTCCAGTGAGGGACCCAAGCACTGGCAGCACGAGGCAAAGGGCAGGGGTGGCACTGCTGGGGTGCAGGACCCCAGTGTCCCCAGGCTCCATTGCAGCAGGTGCAGTGTGGATGGGGAGCAGGAGAGGGGCCGGGCAGAAGCAGGGGGTGGTGTCTGGCCATGCCCTGGCAGGGACACCTCTCCTGCCATGTGCCACCAGGGTGACAGCAAGGGCTGAGTTTTCAGGCTTTTCAGTCTCCTGGGCTCTTTGTGCACAAAACCTTGCTCTTAATCGTGGTTTGGGTTACTGGCATGAGTGTTGCACTTTTCACCTGATTCCAGGTGGATGCAGGCAATGGGCAATGCAGGTCCTGGGGGGGAAGAGCATTTTGCCCTGTCTCAAAAGCCAGGTCTCCATGTAGCCTGTGGCTGTGGGATGAGCTGGGGCTGCAGCTCCACGTGGCAGTGGGTTTGTGCCCTTGCCCTGGGGCTGGGCTGGGCTGGAGGATTCCTCTGAATTATTTCCAGATGGGGATTAATGCAGCAAAGCGAGTTTGCTGCAGGATAGATAAACAAACCAAAGCTCCTCGGGATGCTATTAATAAACCCTCTGCCTGCTGCTTCTGTCCCAGATTTGGGAGCATCCTAGCCTTGGCCTGGGGTGCAGCTGTGCCCTGCCCCGCTGCCCATCCAGCCCCTGGCCATGGGGCAGAGGGACAGGGATTGCTCTGGGACCAAGGCCAGGGGGGTTCCCGATGGATTTGAGTGGGGACAGTGTCCCTGCCCTGGCTCTAAGTGGGATGAGGTGCTGCCAGCTGTCTTCCCTGGTGCCCCAGTCCCCACTGAGCTCTGCCAGGGGCAGTGGCACTGGGAGGTGGCACCTCTCCTCCCCAGCCTTCAGCAGTTGGGCTTTGGGTGGCTTTGAAGCAGAGTGGGTGTAAACAGGGTGGAGGCAGACTTTGAGCCCTAGGGAACTGGCACTGCCATGCCAGGGGTGGGGGCAAACCAGTTTGGGGTGGCTGCAGCCCAGCAAGCTCACCTTTGCCATGCTTCTCATCAGGGGGTGCCTGCATCCCCCTCCCTGTGCACACAGACATGTCCCCCTTCTGGGAAGGAGGAAGGAGGAAGGGGCCCATGGGATCTGATCCCTCCTCATTCTGGCAGGGCTGGGTCTCCTGCCAGGGGCACACAGGGCTTGGGCAGGGGCTGGGCTCACCTGGCTCCCAGCACTGCTCCCCACTGAGGGTCCCTGGGCATGGTGGGACAGCAGCAAGATGGGGTAACACCTGCAAATGACGTGATTTTGTCCCAGTTATGCTTTTTTCTGGCAACCCAGCCACTTTTGGGGGTCCTGGGCCCATACAGCCCTCTGCACCTGGCTGTTGAGGGGCAGCATGGCCACGGGAGGATGGAGGCCTAGCCATGGGTCTGGGTTTGCTGCTCTCCAGCCTGCAGCACACAGAGCAGCTCGTGGCAGGCCGTGCAGGGCTGGCTGCTCACCTGGCTGGAGCCGTGCCTGCCCGAGGGAGGGCCGCGGGCACGGCTCCACACCTTGCCGGGCAAGCATCACTGCAAAAATATTTACCGAGAGAAGTGCAGCCCCACCCCGAGGAAAGCCGGGTCCGGGAGCGGAGCCCCGTGCGGGTTGGCGGCTGGGCGAGCAGGGGCATGGAGGCGAGCGGCTGCAGGGAGCCGAGCGCTGCCCGGCGCCTCCAGGCCAGCGGGCAGGGGCCGGCCGGGGCGGGGAGCTCCGGGCAGCGTGTCCGGCAGGGCGGGGAGCGCTCCGTGCCCCGGGGGGCAGCCCTGGGCCGCCGCAGGCTGCTGGCCCCGCTGCTGCTGCTGCTGCTGCGCCCCCCGCCCGCGGCGCCCTGCCCGGCCGCCTGCCGCTGCTCGCCGGGACGGGCGGACTGCAGCGAGCGGGGCCTCCGCGAGGTGCCCTGGAGCCTCTGGGCCAACACCAGCTCCCTGTGGCTCGGCTACAACTTCATCTCCGTGCTGGGGCCGCGCTCCTTCCCCGCGCTGCCGGGGCTGCGGCTGCTCAGCCTGGCGCACAACCGCCTGGAGCGCATCCACGGCCGCGCGCTGCGCGGGCTCGGGGCGCTGCGGGAGCTGGACCTCAGCCACAACCTCCTCACCGCGCTCAGCCCCGAGACCTTCCTGCCGCTCTCCAGCCTGGCCAAGCTCGACCTGGGCAGCAACAGGCTGGGGGAGCTGGAGCCCGGCGTGCCGGGCGCCTTGCCGCAGCTCCAGGCGCTTCTCCTGCAGGACAACCCCTGGGTGTGCAGCTGCAGCATCCTGCCCCTCTGGCGCTGGCTCAGCCGCAACAGGGAGAAAGTGCGAGGTGAGTGCCCGGAGGGACACGTCCCACGCCCCCTGCCCGTCCCACGCTGGCCCAGGGCTTGGCTGGTCAGTGCCCTCGGGGTGGGGTTGCCCAGAACCCGGCCTGGGGTCATGCCAGCTGCTGTGCCTGCTTGGCTGGATGCACCCCTGGGTCTCAGCTGGTGCCCAGCAGGGATTGCCTGCAAGGGAGGGCTGGGCAGAGTCCCAGTGACAGGTGCCCAGCTCTGTCCCCAGCAGTGGCACCAGTCCTGCCCACGGCACCCGAGGGAGCAAGTGGAGCCCGTGTCAGAGAGCACATCAGTGCCAGCAGCCCCTTCCCCAAAGCCTTCATGAACCTGGTTCTCATCCTGCATTTCCTCCCCCACAAGCCCCACTGAAAGACAGCTCTGCCAGCAAACTCTCTCTCACCACTGTTGCTGCCTCCTGCTTGCTTCCAGCTCGGATGAGTGACTGCACTTGTGCTGGCTGGGACCTTCTGTGGTGTCTCCAGGCTGGCTGCTCCCCCCTCCCCACATTTGTCTTCTGGGAGCTAGTCCCTCCCCCTTGTCTGCCCCACCTGCCATCCTGCCCCAAACCCACCTTCCTGTGCCCCCTCCAGCACTGTGCCCACCTCCCATCCCATCCCATCCCATCCCATCCCATCCCATCCCATCCCATCCCATCCCATCCCATCCCATCCCATCCCATCCCATCCCATCCCATCCCATCCCATCCCATCCCATCCCATCCCATCCCATCCCATCCCATCCCATCCCATCCCATCCCATCCCATCCCATCCCATCCCATCCCATCCCATCCCACACAGGTAAATCCTGAACCTCACCGTTCCCCTTCCCCGTGGCTTGGCACGGGTGATGTTGGTGGCTCTGGCCCCTGTCCTCCTGCCCTGTGCCACCTGTCCCATGCAGACCTGCCACCCCCTGTCTGGCCCTGCCTTTCCCGGTGCCCAGTGCCCCCCAGCACTGCTTTTCTCTTCCAGAGAAGAGTTTGCTCCTGTGCAGAGCTCCGGAGCAGCTGAACAAGTATCCCATCATGGCCTTTGGGGACGAGTCCTTCAGGCAGTGCCAGGACACGCTGCTGTCCCCCGGGCACTACATCTCCTTCTTCATCATCGGACCCTTCTCCTTCATCGCCAGCATCTTCTTCTGCACCTTCCTGGGCTCGCTGGTGGTGTTCTGGCACAGCCTGCGCCGGGAGTCTCCCTGCTGGAGGAGACCCCGAATCTGCGGGGGGCACTGAGGGGCTCGGCCAGGCTGTGCCTGCCCGGGCTGTGTGTGCCCGGGTTGTGCCCTGCCCAGACTGTGTGTGTGCCCAGGCTGTGTGTGTGCCCGGGCTGTGTGTGCCCAGGCTGTGTGTGTGCCCGGGCTGTGCCTGCCCGGGCTGTGTGTGCCCGGGCTGTGCCCTGCCCAGGCTGTGTGTGTCCAGGCTGTGTGTGCCCGGGCTGTGTGTGCCCGGGCTGTGTGTGCCCGGGCTGTGTGTGCCCGGGCTGTGTGTGTGCCCGGGCTGTGTGTGCCCGGGCTGTGCCCTGCCCAGGCTGTGTGTGTGCCCAGACTGTGTGTGCCCGGGCTGTGTGTGCCCGGGCTGTGTGTGCCCGGGCTGTGTGTGCCCGGGCTGTGTGTGCCCAGGCTGTGTGTGTGCCCGGGCTGTGTGTGCCCAGGCTGTGTGTGCCCGGGCTGTGTGTGCCCAGGCTGTGTGTGCCCGGGCTCTGCTCTGTCCAGGCTCTGCCCTGCCCAGTCTGTGTGTGCCCGGGCTGTGTGTGCCCAGGCTCTGCCCTGCCCAGGCTGTGCTCTGCCCTGCCCGGGTTCTGTCCTGCCCAGGCTCTGCTCTGTCCTGCCCAGTCTGTGCCTCATCCCTGCCCCTCTCCAGCTGCCTGCCCCCACCTGTTGCAAGCTCGCCCCTGAGGACCAGTGAGATGAAATTCTGCTCCTGGAATCACTCTGGGTTTTCTCAGAATCCCCCACCAGGGTGCCAAGCTGCCTCTGCCAGGGGGGAGCAGCCTCCAGCTCAGCTCCCTGCAGGCTGACCACAAATGCTCTCAGTTTTGGGAGGTTCCCCAAAGCCACCTTCAGATCTGCATATCCCCCTCCTGGGGCATCCAGGTGATCCCTCACCCCTTGTCCTGTCCCCTCATGTGCATTTAGGATGCCCCTCATGCCTCACTGTGCCTTTAGGTGCAGCCTGGCAGTGCCTGTGTGCATCCCAGGACACACCACATTCCTCTTGGTGCCTTTCAGGCCCCCTCAGGAGTCACCATTTGCCTTTTGGTGCAGCCCAGGAGCCTCTGTGTGCCTTTCAGTTTGCTCCTTGGCCTTTTGGTGCCCCCTGCACCCTCTGACTGCCTTCAGTCACCCCAGCAGCCTCAGTGCTTTTTTCTGTGCCCTCAGAACTCCTTGGCTTGGTGTTTCCTGCAACAAATACCATGTTTGGCTTGTGTCCTGGCAGGCACTGTTTTTTTTTCAGTGTATCCCAGAGTTTTCTGTGTGCCTTTTGGTGGCCCTGGAGATCTCTGGGTGGTTTGGAGCATTTCAAAGCCTTCATGGGGCTGCCAGACCATCCCAGGCCTTTCAGTGTGCTGCCCAAGGACAGGACTGGCTGCAAAAAGCTCATTTTGATAGTTTTTTTTCCATTGAGCTGGGAATGCTGGTGCTGAGAAGGCTCAGGCAGCAACCAAGGCCTAGGGTGAGGCTGAAGTTTAGGGTGAGGGCCAGGAGGAGCTTGGAGCTGCCACTGATGTGGTTTGGCAGAGGAGCTGCCAAAGGATGGGTGAGGCTGCAGTGGTTTCTCCCTCAATAGCTCTTCCCGAGGCTACAGCTCATCTCAAGCCAAGGCATAGGGCTAGCTGAGTGTTGAGAGTGGGGACAAGCAGCCCTTTAGAGGGGCCTTTACAGCAGCCCTGGTGCTGCCTGACCTCCCATCACCCACAGGTCGGGGCTGGGGCTGCCCTTGCACCTCCCTGCCCTGCTGCCTCCCTCCCTGTCCTGTGGAAATGCTGCTGGAAATGCTGAGTGAGCCTGCTGGGAGATGGCCTGGAAGGATCTGGAGCTGTGCTCCGGGAGAAAGCCACAAGCTGGGGTGAAAAAAACATCTTTCAAGGAGAAACAGCAGCCCTTTGTGGCTTGGTGCCTTACCCACTGCAAGATGATCAGAGCCACAGCGAGTGACCAGCAGCCTTGTTCTCACCATCTCCTGCCCCTGGAAGAGCTGGGCCTGCAGGGATGGGGCAGAGTCAGTGCATCCCTCGGTGGACTCTTGGCAAGGGCTCAGGAAATCACACAGAAATAAAGTGAGTGTCACCTCAGTGGTGGCTTGCTTCCATTTTTATTTTCAAGAGAGGAGCCAGCCCCGTGTGCTGCCACGTGGGCAGGTTCCACCTGCTGCTCTGCTGTGGGGCAGGGTCTGCAGGGAGCAGCTGAAGGCAGCATGGGGGCTGCAGGACCCCGCCAGGATCGTCCTCTTGCCCTTCCCAGGAGCAATCCCAGTTTTCCCAGACCCTCCCTAGAGAGTGTTCAGTTATTCCCAAGAAGGCCTGGGCTTTCCACTTGGAGCCAGGACCTTGTTTGCCCTCCTGCATGGCCACCTGAGCCCTGCTCCTTCCCTCAGACCCTCCCGAGCCACGGGGGCTGGGCTGGAGGCCTCAGCACACGGGGAAGGGGCTGTGGATGGGTGATGCTCCTTCAGTTCAGCCTTGGGGGGCCTTCTTATTTCAGGGACCACTTGATGGATCTCCCTGTGGATGGGCTGATGTGTGAGGACTTCCTCAATGCCTGCATCCCTGCAGTCCATCCCCTATTCCCCACTGGCCCCACTGGTAGGCCCCTGGCTGCCAGGAGATGGGGAGCCCAGCAGTGGCAGGGTGGGATGGAGGTGGGACAGGCCAGCTGCCGTGGCTCTGGTGTCCCCATGCTCTCACTGCAGGGCCTGTGCCCCACCCTGGCTGTCCAGGCTCTCTGTCACCTGAGTATCCAGGATGGGGATGCCCTTTCCCTCCCAGTCTCCTCTACAGCCCCTGGCCTCTCTCCCTGCTGCTTTCTCCATCCCTCCCTGTCCCTCCACTGCCTGCAGACCCTGCCACAGGCTTGGCTCTGCTTCACTAGAGGGGTCCCTGCCGGCTTTGCCAGGAGTCAGAGACAGAAAGAGGCACACAGCTCTGGAATAAACTTCATGATCCAGTCTAGACTTTACTGAGCTCTTGCAAAAACTTGGTATTAATGTAACACTGACGTATAAAGTAGAATGGGTCCGGTGTCTCAGCTGGAGCTAGATGAACTTGATGGAGCCACAGCAGTCAGTGGGAGGACGCTCGCAGACCCCAGCTGCCGTGTGAAATCCTGGGCCGGGGGGGCGGTTGGTGCCGCCGGGCTGGCTGCACGCTCTCCGTGCGGGCAGGGGACGGGGCGCGCTGCTCACCCCGGGGCGCCCAGGGTGGGCTCGGGGTGGGAGGGCGGCAGAGGGGTGGGTCAGCCCGGCTCCTTCGGTTCCCTTCTCCCGAGCTGGGATCTGCTCTCCGCGTCTCCAGGCTCAGGCACCGCCGTGAGCTGGGGCTTCGGGGCGCTGCTGGCACGGCTGACCCGCAGCTGGGGGCGGCCGGGGAGCCGCCGGTGCCGCCCGTGGTGCCCCGACGGCGCGGACAGGCTGCCGAGCGCTGCGGCACCGGCGAGCCGTGAGCAGCCGGCGGCGTCTCTCCTTGCATTGCTGGTGCTGAGGCAGTGTGGAGCTGGGGTAGAGGTCAGTGCAACCATCCAGAGCCATTTCCCGTGGAGAATTCCTGGCCAGGAGAGCTGCTGTGTGAGTGCTACATGCTGGCCGCGGCCAGGTCCTGGGGTGTGTCTGTGCAGGAGAGCTGGGGCCGGGGTCTCGGCTGGGTGGGCTCCGGAGCACCGCGGCGAGCGCGGGGCGTGGGCAGGGACCGAGCCCAGCCGCGGCCGGAGGGGAAGGGACAGGTTCCGTCCCCGCGGGGAGCAGAGCGCGCACTGGAACTGGAACTGGAACTGGAACTGGAACTGGAACTGGAACTGGAACTGGAACTGGAACTGGAACTGGAACTGCCCGGCCCGCCGCGCCAGGAGCCGCTGCTCGGCCGCCGGGAGCCGGGACAGCGCTGGAGCCGCGGGTGGTGCGAGACGTGGAGCCCGCGCCGTGCGTGCCCAGGAGCTGCGGCCCCTGGGGTGAGCACGAGCTTGTGGCGGGGAACCGGCTCTCCCCTGCTACCATGGGAGAGCAGGCACCGTGTGCCTTCTGCAGTCCTTTCCCCTTGCACGGAGCCAGTCAGTGCAATTCTGATTATCGTGGCACTGTTTGGAAGCAATTATCTCTGTACAGTGAAGTCCAAACCTTGTCCTGGTCCTGCCGTGCTTCCTGGGGCACGAGCATGGCAGCAGGCCTGGGAAGGGAGGGAGATATACAATGGAGTCACTGTGTATGGATGAAGGATGCTTTCCTCCCATCTCACCCGGAAGAACCCATCAGTGTCCCTGGAAAGGCAGTCCTGGCTGTGCCTTCCTACTGGGTTGGGCAAGGACTGATGGCCCTCGGGGAGGAGCTCACACCACAGTGCTGACTGAGGGGTCGGAGAGGTTGAGCTGGCCAGTGATGTCGGTGGGGTGATACTGCTGCAACACACAAATAGACAGACAAGGAGAAAGAAGTGTTAGGCAGTTCTGGCACTCGTCCCTGCTGCGACTTCCACCCCGTGTGTCCCTACAGGTATCTCTTGGGGGTGAAGCAACGCCCTGAGAGCTGCTGCCGCCTGAGGTCCCCTTTCCAGCCCCACCCGTGCTTGTGCAGAGGTCGCTGCAGACGCTCTCCAAGCACCTGGAGCTGGGCAGGGGGACACCCAGGAGCACGTGCAGCTGCTGCAGAGCGTGGCTGCCACGTCACCCGCTGAGCCAGGCCCTCTCTGCTCTGGGAGGGCTACGAAACAAAGCCTGTGACTCATCAGCCCAGCCCACGCCTGAACCTGTGTTTGGAGGGTCTGGCTGGGTTTTGGCACCTCTCTGGTGCCAGATCAAGCTGTGCTTTGAGGCCAGGGCATTCACCTCCTTGCTTGAATGACCCTGCCCGTGACTATCCTTTCATGCAGGTGAGATGTGTGGTGTGGTTGATTTGTGATAAAGTGTGGCATTGATTGCTAATGTGAAAATATAGCCTGTGTTGAGGATGTGGCATGGATTTGGGGTTCTGAGCTCCTTGCAGATGGGAGGGCTTGGGATGGGAGAGGCCATGGGAGGGCCCTCCCCTGCTGCAGTCCCATCAGCAAGTAGGGGGCAGAGCAGAAATACCCATCAATGGGCAAGAAAAAAGGTCCTTCCTCTCCAGGCAGGAATTTACAGCTGGGCAGTTATCTCCTCTCTTCCTCCTTCCATACTCCCTTCCTCTCCCAGCTCCATTTTCCTGACTCCAAACCCTGACCTGGAAGCCTGTCCAGCCCTGCTGGGGCAGCGGGTGGCCCAGAGCATCCAGTGCTGCTCTCTGGGGTCCCAGTCCGGTGCCAGGGCAGGGAAGGGTCTCTGTGGGTCTCACATACTGCAGCACAGACCACCTCCAGTGACACTTCCCAGCCCTTGCACCACCCTGCCCAGGAGGGCTGATGTTTGGAGGGGCTCCAGGGGGGCTCCTCAGTGACAGATTTGGTTGATGGTGGCCGTGGCCTTGGTGGCTCTGGCACTGTGGCTACCCTGTGTGCTGCACACCTGCCTCCTCCTCCTGCCTCTGCCACTCCCTGAGCCTTGACAGTCCTTGGGCTGCCCTGCAGCCCAGCTCTGTGCTTCAGGGGACCCCTTGGAGGAGCTGCTGGGGCAGGGCCAGGAGCCAGCGTGCTCCCGTCTCTGCAGCACCGTGCGGGATGTGCTGACACCCAGGAGCCTCCCATGGGATCCCCCTGCACTCAGGCACTGGCTGAGATCCCTGGGAGCCCTGGGAGCTCCTGGCCGTGGGCACAGAGAGAGACCAAGGCCATCCTGGTGCTACTCTGCCACCCTGGGGGAGCTTTTCGTGGCTATTCATCAGCCCACCAAAAAACACCCCTCTCTCCCAAAATCGGATGTAGCCACCCCCTCCTCCTAAGGCCGGGACTCCAGCTCAGGGCAGTGTTTCCATGGCAGAGCTGCTGTGAGCTCGTGGGATGGGGTTGACTCCCGCAGGGAGGAGAGGTGGGAAGGGGAGAGGCTGGTGACTCACTGCTGGAGGAGAAGGAGGAATGCAGATACAAAAATGAAAGGGTAGAAGAAAGGCCCTTGGTTAAACATCCTGCCTGATGTGAGGGGAGTGCAAGAAGCAGAGTGTGCCTGTGTGGGTGTGTGTGCCTCGGTGCACGGGGGGCTGCTGTGGAGGTGAAGCAGGGCAGGCTGGGGCCTCCTGGCCTCTCTGCACAGCTCTGGGCACGGGAAACTCTAAAACAACCAAGCGAAATGGGCAATCTGGCCAGAAAAATTAAAATACAAGAGCATGGCTTTTGATTTGAAAGCATATCTCCTCCAATCACAGAGTTATCACAGGGTAACATTCTCATTTACTTTTTTTTTGTGTAAAGTTCATGCATGCAATTTTTAATAATAGAAATTAAAATTGAAATAAAAAAAGAAAAGAAAAAAAAAGCAAGAAAACGGTCATATCAAAACTATGATAAAATAGGACTAATGCTAGAAGCACATATCAGTAATTTAGGGTAAATTATGTTACAGGGATGGTGCAATAATCCCCAAACAAAACATTATAAAGCTAAGAAATTAATCAATATTAACCGTAGAAGAGACTCAAACATGTTAAGGTATGGAAGTGAAGTGAAGGCACCAAAAACTTTAAATGACAACCAGGAAGAAAATATAGACAAGAACTTAATGTCTTTAAAAATGACTTCAACCTAACTGGGCTCAAATGGTAGTCCCTGGCTGGTGGAAGATTTTCTGGAAGAATTTTGTTTTGTTGTTGTGGTTTTTTTCAATTAAAAATTAGGATTCCAGCTAAATGCGATCTTGCTGTAGAAAATATCAACTTCCCTTTAGGGGAAAAAAAAAAAAAAGAAAAAGTTGTCTTTGACCTGCTTTTGGTTCTTTTGGGCCAAAAAACTAGGCTCTTTCTCAGCCAAGAAGCTTTGGGACAGAAGATGCTTCACTGAGAAGGTTTTTTTGCAGGTCGTGGCCCGGCTCTGGAGCATCCCCCGGCAGGGCGGTGCCGGGGCGTGTGTCACTGTGCCTGGGGCGGGCAGGGTGGCCCTGCGAGGCGGGGCCAGGGGCCCGAGCGCCTCTCCTGTCTGAAGGCAAAGTGCCGGCTCGGAGGTGTCTGTGTGCTCTATGCGTCTCACATGGCGTCTGTGGGGTTGCAGTATCGTGGGTGGCTGCGATGGATGGACACGTCAGCTCTGCCAGGGCTACTCGAGTTGCAGGAGCTGCCTATGGGGAACACATGCATCTCCTCCTGGGGCGGTGGGGATGATGTGCCGCGGAGAGGCTGTGCAGCTCGGGTGGTGGTGGGCGCTAGGACGTTCAGAGTGGGGTGGAAGCTTCCCAGGGCTGTCTTGGCTCCATGGTGCCAGCCTGTCTCTCTGGCACTCCTGAGGGACCATTCTGCAGGGCTGCAGAGCAGAATCCATTTTTAAAACTCCCGACAACGGAAAGGAAAGAAGCAAGGCCGCCAGGTCTGCGTCTTTCGCTCGCTAGCCAGGGGAGCCCGTGGGGCTGGGGCAGCCTGCCCTTCCCCACGGGCTCTCCAGCCTTGCCCCTCTAAGACCTGGCGTGGGCCCGCAGCTCTGCTGAGCGCCATCACACAGAGCCCCTCGCTGCCTTCTCCTCTTTACAGGGACCCCAGGCAACGTGCCCCAGCATGCTACGGACTCATGGGGCTTCCAGCAGGAGGGCGTTGGGGTCTCTGAGCCAGGGCTGCTGCACACGAGTGGAGGTCACCAGGCACAGGCTGTGACTTGGCTGGTGGCAGCACCCCGGTCCCGCTGGCTGCTCGCCCCGCGGAGCAGCAGCAGCTCTGCCCGACATCACCACAAAGCTCGCTCCACCACGCACCTCCTGCAACAGCTGCTAGCCCCCAGGCTGGCCACGTTGGCTTGGAGTTCACCCCATTGACCTGCTCTTGGCCCAGCTAGCCCAGTTCCCTGGGGAATGTGTCCTGGGGCCCTGGCCACAGCACCCATGGCAGGCAGAGCACCGTGACAGGCTTCTGAGCAGTGGGGAATAATTGGCTGTGCAGCTGCCCCCAAAGTGGGGACCATCTTCTGGGATGAGTGGGGTCATCCTGCCTCCACAATTTGCCAGGAAGAGCATGACTGGGACCCAAGCATGGGGAGCCCTGTGCTGGACCCCTGGGTGTCAGAAGGGGAGGGAAGAGCTCCATTGCCCATCCATGGGACCTGTGGCACAGGTGGGCCCTGGACCTGGTCAGCTGAGGCCATTGGGGTGCTCCTGGCATGGGGCAGAAAGGGCTGTGGGCTGGTTGGTGTAGGATGGATGCCACACCACGGAGCAGGATCAGGACCAGGATGCTTCCCTGGAGAAGGAGCAATGTGGGAGGTACCAGGGGTGCCACGCACCAGCTGCCCCATTTTTCCTGGATTCTCTCCCTCTCCTCTGCTCACTGGTGGCACTGGCTCCCCCAGGTGCCCAGGGCACCATCATGATGCTGCTCTCCCAGCACAGGACCCCTTGGTTTCCTAATCGTGGAGTAGTTCAAACACAATAGAACATGGGGGTCTACTCAGCCCATGCAGATCTTTCTGCCAATTTTTCTCCCCTCTTTTTTTATGCATTTCACTTGTCCCTCCTCCTCAGTCTTGCACCACCCACCCCATCTCTGTCTCCTCTGCCCTGATCATGGCTCAGGACACAAAGACACAACCTGTGACCTCCCTGCAGAGCTGCTCAGGAGATGCAGCAGTGGGGAGAGGGGACCCCAGACATGGGGGCATTCCTGGGACAAGAGGCCACCCAGGGAGCACAGAAGCAGCGCAGGAGATGACAGGGATGCCCGTCCTCCCTGTGGGGTGCAGAGGATGAGTGGGAAGAGTGTGGGTGTTCCCCCATGACTTCCAGGCTTCGAGGTGGCAGTGGGAGGAGCAGTTTGTGTGAGATGGTGGCAGTCGAGCCCGGCCGAGGGCTCAGCTGTCCCCAGGGCCCCGTTCCAGGGGTGCTCCAGGAGCTTCTTGGTATGGAGCCTGCGCTGGTGTCAAAGGCAGCCTCCTCCATTTCTCATACAGAGCCGTGGCCCCGAGACCCCCTGCGACACCGCATGCTGTCCCCGAGGCGCCCGAGCCTGCGGGGGGGACGGGCCACCCCGCCTCGGGGGCCACATCTCCCCGCATCCCCCCGTCCCGCCGCGCCAGGGCAGCCTGGCGGGGACCTGCTCTGAGCAGCCCCGGGCACAAACCCGCCGGTCGCCCCGGGGAGGGGGTTTTGGCAAGCCCATCGCGCCAGGAGGTCGGGCAGCAAAACGCAGCGGGCGCTGCCACACGAGACAACAGAGTAGCCACAGTGCAGAGTGTCATACAACAGACGGCGACATGCAGAGGGACACGGCTCAGTCCGACAGACCAACAGCCCAACCTGACGCTGAAGTGTCTGAAGCTCCAGCACGAGCAGACACACTTGCACATTTGGAAACAGCTGGCTTTAGAGGCAGCAATTTGGAAATTTTCTCTGGTTATGTGAAAGCAGCAGAAAACTCGAGTTTGAACCAAGGCTGGGTCTTTAACAACCTCTTCCTTGGAGCCTTTTCATCTCCTTTCTAGAGCTGCATTACTGCTGACGATAACCAGAGACAGCTGTCACTCCTGTGCGAGGACTATTCCGAATGCTAATTGTCACAAACAAAAATCACATGTAGAGAGTGTGACACGCATGGCTCTTGGTGAGGTGACACGGTGCCCAAATTAAATCGGGGTGATTGTTTTTAGGCATACAATGACAAACAGGTACAGGAACACTTAGGAACAGAAAAAAAAAAAAGAACAAAAAAAGAAAAAATGCCATCAGTTTCAAGAGGTCAGCACCGGTAAGGTGAGCGAAGCACAGAGAGGAACATCAGAAATCATCCAGGCAAAAAGAAAACAAAAAAACAAAACAAAAACTCGTTTTCATCTCCCAACTCATCACAGGACTCCAAGCCACCTCCTGCCTGCCCTCCAGGATCCCAGCATCCTTTCAGGTACACGGGATGACTGACTGACTGACTGACTGACTGGTGACGAACATGAGCTATGCATGTACACTGGCAGCTTCGGGATGGGTGTGTGGCAGTCAATGGGATGGCAGAAGAGAGAAAGAGAGAGAAAGAGAGAGGGCAGAATTGTTCTTCTTCCTCTTACCGTATCCTTGGAGGACCTACGTCTCTTGAAGCTGGAGGCCAGGGTGGAGGTGATGGACCTAAAAGTGGCTTTCTTTTTAGGGTCAGGTTCTGCTCTACCACTTTTTCTATCCTAAAATGAATATGTATAAGTAATTAGATCTCTAGTGTGTTGTTGGAAATTCTAAATCTATTTGAACACTGCCCCATGTCATGGCCTTCATTTAGGTGAGAAAGCTACTGGAGGTGTTCTGCCACTCCCAGTCCTCCAAGGGCGTCCGTGACCCACGGCTCCGGCGCAGCCGCCACACTGCTACAGCTACGGGGCCGGCCTCGCGTCCGGGGCGCTGGGAACCCCTCTGGGAGTGGCCCTGCTCTCCTGGGCTGCAGCCAGGCCGGCACAGCTGACCTCGCTTCCTGGGGATGCTCTGCCTGGCGCCCTGCCCCTCGCTTCTACCGCTAGCCTGGCTGGACCGAGATGTGAGACGCTGCACCTACCACTAAAAAAAAAAGTGCTCAGGGCCTTTTCTGAGGCTGAATCCTAGTGCCACAAGAGAGAGAGAGGACTGCATTGAAAGAGAAGTCATTGTATGAATATTCTGTAAAAAAAAAAATGTGTTCAAAAATTCAAATGATGCAGTTGTGCAAAGCCGAACGTGGTTGTTGGTGGTGGTTTAGTTTGTTTTCCAAAGTAAAACAGGCTAAAAAACAAAAAGGAAACTGGAAGAAAAAAGAAAAGTAAAAAAAAAAAAAAATACAAAGGAAAAGAAAGGGAGGAAGCAAAGCGTTAGTGCCATGATGTCGTCGGGTCAGGATGAACTCAAAGAGAAACAGAACTGAAAAATGCAGGCGTTGGAGTTAGCGAGTCGGACCTGGTTGGCGCAGGCTGGGAGCACCAGCCGCCATGGTGCGGGGGCCGCGGGCCGCGGGGCCCAGCCGCGCTCGGCGCCGGCCGCTGGCAGCGAGTCCTCCCCAATTGCTTTCGTGCCAATGAGTGTGACCTTTCCGACGGGGGACGGAGAGACCAGGTCTGGCTCTGCTACCGCACGGGGGTAACCAAAATGTATCCCGCTGGTGCGTAGAGCATGCTCGGGGATACATTTGCTCCTCCTTCTCAGTTCTCTCTTTTGCGGACATGCACAAACGGAAAGGAAAGCAAGATGAATGGAATGAAATGTCTTTTTCTTCCATGGCATCTCAGGAAATAGCCATGGCAAAACTGTGATCCCAAAAACCATTATTTTTGTTTGTTTGTTTTAACAAATAAATCTTTCCACTTGCCTACCTTCTAGCAATGTACCAGATACTAGTGCTCTGACGTTTCCTCCTGTGGAAAAGTCTTACAATGTCAAACGGCTCTTTACCATGAGGCTGTTTACCCCCACAGGGCAGCATGCTTTGCTCACAGTCCCACAGACTCTGCCCAAGGACCCAGTGCAGTATTTTCTAGAAGGTTGGCAAGTGAAAAATGGCAGTGCGACTAGTGTGCTCTGTCCCAGCAGCCTTAACCCCCTCGGTGCTGCTGCTTTTTGGAAGCAAAGGAAAAAAAAAAGGAAAAAAAGGAGAAAAAAAATTGAGCAATGTCTTTTCCGAGAGTCTCTGCGGCGAGCTGAAGGCAGCGCTGTCAGGGTGCACAGCCCGGCCCCGCGCTCCCCTCGCCGCTCGGGGCAGCCCCCCCGCAGCCCCGCCAGCGCTGCCCCTCCTGGGGCCCAGCCTCACCTAAAGGAATCTGGCTCTTGGAACGCCGCTGTGCTTCCCCAAGGGAAAAACCAGCCTGGGTCAATCAGACAGAGCCTCCAGCTGCCCTACGCCGGGGCCAGGGGCACGTTGGGCTCAGCCCCAAAAGCAGCAGGGGAAGGGAGGTGTGAGGCTGGTGGCCCACGGACGTGCCCATGGCTCAGTGTCACTGCCAGGCACCTCTGACCCTCCTGGGCTTCCCTGCCTGAGCAGCAGAGAGA
This sequence comes from Luscinia megarhynchos, assembly GCA_034336665.1. Classification (NCBI taxonomy): domain Eukaryota; kingdom Metazoa; phylum Chordata; class Aves; order Passeriformes; family Muscicapidae; genus Luscinia; species Luscinia megarhynchos. The sequence continues at coordinate 11,137,380 of CM067579.1, forward strand.
TGTTCAGGAGCGGGAGGAGCCCGGGAGAGCAACAGCCCCAGGAAAGGAGACCAAGGGAGCCTTGGCACTGCTGGCTCCTGTGTGGGGAAATGTCCTTGTCTCCAAAGGACAAGAGCATGCACCACCTCTTTTTGGAGTCAGTCCTGGGTATGGCAAGGGCTGCTGCGGAGCAGGCAGGAAGGGGAGGTGATGGAAACTGTCCCTGGAGCATTCCTCCCCCTGAGCACCGGGCAGGGATGGTCAGTGGCAGCAGGCTGACCCTCCCAGCTGCTGGTGAGCCGGGCAGCAGGGCAGAGCCTGCACAGGAGCCCTGCTGACACTGCCTCTCAGCCAAGGTGTGCCTCTGGCACATGGTCCCCGGCACAGCAAAGTCCCCATGCCGAGCTCCACTGGGGGTGTTTGGGCCAGGCCTCTGCCCTGTTGGAGCTTTGCTGGGAGGGGCAGCTCCCGGGGAAAAGGCAGGGACAGCACCCTACAGCTTAACAGGTACCCAGTAATGCCCAGCTGGAGCTACTGAGGGTGGGGTGGGGGACAGAGGGCCCCATGCTAATCCACAGCTCTGCATTCACTGATTTGGTGAAGGAATGGAAAACGCACCTGGTGGAGATTTGCTCTAAAAACGGTTTGTCCTACCTGCAGGTTTTTCCTCCACACATTAACGGCCGCAAACGCCAGCTGCATCTGCTTCCTCCGTGCGTCCTTATGTCTTTTGTAAGCTATCTCTATGAATATTAAAAATATCCCGGCAACAATACCTCCAGCCACCAGCATAAACACACCTGAAATAAGCAGGAAAGTTACAGGGGGCAGTGGAAATTGCAACATGACCCCTCATTTCTCCTGCCTCATGCTCAGTGATGGGAGCATCTGCCAACCCGGGGTCCCCCCACCTTCTCCCCGCAGTCCTGGAGGGCCAGAAGGGGAACACAGCCTGGGCACCTGAGGGGTGTCAGTGCCAGTCTGGGGGGCACAGGGCACAGCAAGCCCCAGGGCAGACTCCATCCCCAGGACTGTGGGGCTGTTTGCACCAGAACCCAGCCCTGGTGCCCCAGTTTGGCTCGTCAGGAAGCACAGCCATGCACAGAGCTCTGTGCTGTCCTTGGATGCCTGCAGCCCTCCAGGCTGATATTTCTGGAGTGGTGTCTGAGGAGATGGAGCAAAATACCCCTTTCTCCATTGCCTGTAAGCCAGGGAGCAGTGCTGGTGAGGACGGGGTCCCACCCACACCCCTCACCCCTCCTCACTGCACTGTCTGGCTGTAGGACCAGCAGCACCACCTCAGTGCAAAGGGAGAGCCTATCTCGGGGTCCTCACAGTATCTGCAAGATGAAAACCCCTCTGTATCAATTATCCTTGTCCTGGCCCTGCCCAGGGCTCCTCAGGACTGGGAGGGAGCCTCCTCCTGCAGCAGGGGTCTCACCCAAGGTGCTGTTCTCCTCTCTGCACTGGTGACAGCTCTGACTGCACTGTGACAGCCACGGTTTGGCCAGGGCACAGGGAGGGGAGCCATGCTCATGTCACAGCATCCCCACCAGCAAGGGCACCCAGGGAAGGTGGGGGAAGTTTTGTGGAACTGTTCTGAACAAGGTGGGAATGGAGCCCATCTCAGCAGCCTCCCAGCACTAGGAAAGCACAAATCCAGAAGCAGCAGAAATTTGGCCTGAGAGGAGAGCCCCAGAGAGGCAAATGTCTTGAGCAAAAGCAGGCTACCCAGTGAAGGGGGAGAAAGAGGTTTGCAGAACAAACCTGCCATATTTTCAAAGGTGAGTGTTGCTGGGGCATTGCTACGGGAATCACACTCTTGATACCTCACCCAAGTCTTGTCCAAATCCTCCATGAAGCCATTCTCGTGGGACCTGGAAGCACAAGGAGACAGGACAGGGCAGTCACTGGGGACCAGCCAGAGGCAGCTGGGGCACACACTCTGTGCCTCCATCCTAGGACTCTGCACTGCCTGCAGCCTGCTAGCACAGGAACCAAGGATGTGCTGGCTGAGTGCACACCTGTGCAGTGGCCTTTGCACAGAGTGAGGGTGGGCTGTCTGCAGGGCTCCCCACACAGAGCCAGGCTCAGTGCAGTGCTGCCAGCAGGCACCCCAGCCCCCCCTGCCCCTGCCCCGCTGCCATGTGAGCCATGGGGAAGGTGTGCTCCCAAGGCAGGATGGAGCTGGCAGTGCTTGAGAGCTCTTTGAGAAGGCTGCAGGGAGTGGACATGAATCACATCTCCCAGCTCCCTCCAGCACAGTTCCTCCACCTGCCAGGGCCACTTGGAGCTCAGGCAATCATGGACCCCAGTCCTGTCTGGTGGCCCCCAGCACCCTCTAGGCCAGGGCACTGCTGCCTGGCAGCTCCCTGTGGTGCACAGGGAGGGCTGGGACACACCAGCAGCTTGGTGTCACAGCTTGGGAGGACACAAGCTGCTGTCACTGCACCCATTTCTGTCTGAGCAGGTCGATGGAGCGGGCACAGAGCACACATCCCACCACAGGCTCACTGCACTTTCCTCCCTCTTGTTCCTGGTACACCCCACCACCTTCCTGGGCCATCTGCAGCCCTGGGCTTCCTCCTCCTCTCCCAGGAGGACACTGAGGACTCCTGTGGCCTCGTCAAGCTTCTTACATGGCTGTCCCAATCCCATCTGCCCTGCTGCCACCCATCACCATGTTAGGACCATCCCACAGATGGGTCCATGGCTCCCTAAATCACCCCGGGTCTTGCCCCTCTTCCACACCCTGTCCATTCTCTCTCAGGCTTTTCACCTCCACATCTTGGGCAGGACCCTGGTGGCATCTCTCCTAAAATGAATCTCCCAGGGCTCCCTCCCTTCACTTGCTGCTTCCCATCTGCCCGTTCTCCATTGTGACATTTCTCTACCTGCAACGAGTGTGGCATTTCCAAATAATGAAGGAAATCCCTTTTCACCCACAATATCAGCCTGACTTGTGACACCCCACGCTGCAGGTTAGTGCTGGTGTAAAAGCCTCAGACTCAGAAGGAGTCCTGAGATAGCCCTGTGTAACAGGAGTAGCCAGAGTTGAAAGAAATGACCAAGCCAGGGCAGTGCAATGCTGTTGGACAGGCTGAGCCCTGAGGGAGGAATGGGGAGATGGCAGCACCCACTCCCTGCTCACAGGAACCTGTGATGGATGGCTGCTCTCTGCCAGCTTTGCCTACACCCCTGGCTGCCCATGACTCTGCTCCCTGCCCTGCTCTGCCCTCCCTCCGTCCCCTGCTGCCTCCCCAGCCCGGCGAGCCAGAGCTGAGCCTGTGGGTGCCCACCCCAGTCCCTGCACGTCCCCTTTGTCAGCACGGACGGGCCCCAGCTCCCGCCCCTGCAGGGTCTGGGGGGCGGCTGGCAGTGCCTGGCACGGGTTTCCCTGCGTGCCAGCGCGTGCATGTCCCACGCCGAGAGCCGAGTACGGACTTGAGGATGGCGAGGGAGACGTTCTGCTTCCAGGGGCTGTCCTTGCGCATGCCGATGCCGAAGCCGGAGCGGAAGAAGAGCTCCCCCGTGGTCACCAGGTCACACTTCTGGGAGGCCTCGAACTCCAGCACTGCCGAGTCCCAGATGAAGGCGTGGAGCTTGCTGGACACGGAGGGAGGGTGGGGGTCAGGCTGGGCAGCCCAGCTTGTCTGCAGCCTCTGTGGGAGCAGCGAGGGTGCTCCCAGCCCGGATTTAAACCTGAAGCCACCCAGCTTCGCTGACAGGAGAGGCCAGAGAGGGAGGCCACGGCCAGGGCTCTCACTGGGCCATCCCCACACGGACGTGGTGCTCCCCACCCAGAGAGCTGGGCTGCACCAGGGCTGGACAGATCCCACCCAGCCCCAGCTGGGAGGTCCCACCAAACCACGCTTTGCCCGCAGCTCTCTGCAGCTGTGCCCTGCTTGCTCCCCCCGCTGCAGCTCCCTGCAGCCCTTCCCAGCCTGGCCAGGCCAGGCGCCGGCCCCACTCACTTGTCCCGCACTGCCTGGATGGCCTCGGCAGCGCTCTCGTAGTTGTGCTTCTCCATGTGCCGGTACATGGTGCTCAGCTCCACCTGCCGTCGGAAGTAGATGTCCACAGAGCTCTGCTTCACCGTGGCGTAGATGAACTTGTCCGAGGGGTTGCGCAGCTGAAAGGCAAGGGCGGGGCTCCTGTTTTTCCTGTCCTTCACCAGCAGAACTGTCTCACCCCAAAGCTGTTTCCTCTCCCATTTCCCATCTCCTTCAGGGAGCTGCTCCCTAGAGAATACCTTGGTCTCCTCAGAGGATGCCACGGGGCAGTGAATGCTCTGGGGCCCTGGTGCTGGATGCATCCCCACTCAGCAGGGGATGCCCATGGGACAGGGGACACGGTGGCACTGAGCAGGGGATGCCATGGGACAGGGGACACGGTGGCACTGAGCAGGGGATGCCATGGGACAGGGACATGGTGGCACTGAGCAGGGGATGCCCTGGGACAGGGACATGGTGGCACTGAGCAGGGGATGCCCTGGGACAGGGGCACGGTGGCACTGAGCAGGGGATGCCATGGGACAGGGGCACGGTGGCACTGAGCAGGGGATGCCCTGGGACAGGGACAGAGTGGCACTGAGCAGGGGATGCCCTGGGACAGGGACACGGTGGCACTGAGCAGGGGATGCCCTGGGACAGGGACATGGTGGCACTGAGCAGGGGATGCCCTGGGACAGGGACACGGTGGCACCGAGCAGGGGATGCCCTGGGACAGGGACAGAGTGGCACTGAGCAGGGGATGCCATGGGACAGGGGCACGGTGGCACTGAGCAGGGGATGCCATGGGACAGGGACAGAGTGGCACTGAGCAGGGGATGCCCTGGGACAGGGACACAGTGGCACTGAGCAGGGGATGCCATGGGACAGGGACACAGTGGCACTGAGCAGGGGGGATGCCCATGGGACAGGGACAGAGTGGCACCGAGCAGGGGATGCCCTGGGACAGGGGACACGGTGGCACTGAGCAGGGGATGCCCTGGGACAGGGGACACGGTGGCACCAGGCAGGGGGATGCCCTGGGACAGGGACAGAGTGGCACTGAGCAGGGGTTGCCATGGGACAGGGACAGAGTGGCACTGAGCAGGGGATGCCATGGGACAGGGACACGGTGGCACTGAGCAGGGGATGCCCTGGGACAGGGACACGGTGGCACTGAGCAGGGGGTGCCCTGGGACAGGGAGCACGGTGGCACTGGGGGTGCAGGAGGCCTGGGGATGCCGTGGGGCTGGCAGGGCCGTGGGCAGGGCACACAGCAGGGTGTGGGGTGCTGAGGGTCAGTGCTGCTGCAGGGCACATCCCTGCGTGCCTGGGCTGATGAGCTGTGGCTGTGTCCTTGCCAGAGCAGGAAATGGATTTGAGGCATGTGGGGAGTATTGACTGCCCCGCAGGGACGATTTCATTAGTTATAACTCATCCATAATGAATCGTTTCCTCGTGGATGAGAGGAGGCTCTCCAGGAACTGGCAGGCACTTTGACTGCACACAGGCTATTTCTGGACAGGTTGCTTTCCTGCTGATCCCTGCCCACATCTGCCCATTCCCACCCAGGGCAGGGGCTCAGACTCATCAGCACCAGCCCAGGCAGAGCTCCCTGGGTGAGTCAGGGCTCTGGGAGCCACAGGCCATGTCATAAGCCCCAGGGAAGGGGAAAGCAAGCGAGGGGTCGTTACCCGGGGGTCATTAATGCCTGTGATCCTCTCCTCAGGCCGGTCTAACACCAGGAAGGCTGCCAGGTTGGCAGTGTATGAAGCCA